>JACXIM010000192.1:0-10447 GCA_014737505.1 Bombus sibiricus
GAATTTTTTGCAGAATTCTCTTTCTCTTGGGCCTATTTCACTTGATTTGGGTCTAAATAGGATAGTTTCGCATTTGTTTGCGTTGATTTTTAATTTCCATGTGAAATAGTACTCGTTGATTTTGTCAAAGAGATCTTGGAGTTCTGCCCTTATTGTTTCGGTTTTGCGGCCTGTTACGTAGATGATTAAGTCGTCTGCGGGGGGGGGGGGCAACCGGCGTTGACTTCTGTCTATGACCTACGTCCACCTTAACATGTGACTCGTAGTTATTCATTAGTTATAGTTCCCGAACCGTAATTGCACTTTATGTCAATTCCTATTCTAGTCAAATTCTATTTTCTATTTCCTTTAATTCAGCCAATAGATTAACTTAATATTAATTTAGCTCACTTTAACTTCAATTAAAATCCACTAAACGCTTACTCACTCAATAACATTAATTGTTATATTGATTTTAGCCCCGCTACGCCTTCCCATTTAGCCTGAGACTTCTCGCATCCGTTAAACTCTCTCATCTTATTCAAGTCAACTATAAACTAAAATCACTGTACGTACCAATGACACCCTAATTCATCTCAAATGGGAATTATCCATCACTATCTAGCTCGTTAAAAATTGGTATTTCTCATGTTTCCTTTAAACTATTTCCACCCATGTTATGACACATCTACCCCTAAACAACAACTATTACAACTAGCCTTATGGTCACGAGCGAGAGCTCGCGGCAAACACGTTCGCAAGCAACGGCGTCTCGAATCGAACTCCAGTTTTACCGCTAATTAAACTCGGTTGTCTGGTTTCTAAGATTTTATGTGTTTTACATAATACGTCAATCTGCACATTTTTCATAAGGATAATGATATAATGATTTTCAGCCTGTAAAGGTACGAACGTCAATTCTTCCAGCTTGAATACAGCAGTTGGGTAAGCCTTGACTGTCTATTGGTTACTAATTAATTCGATTCTACATTCAGGTGAATCATTCTATTGTGACTTAGTTGAGTTCCCTTACAAATATGGATGATTGCCGTTCGTTTATATTTGTTTAAGTAGTGGCTATCGACAAAGGTGTATTGTTCTAAGTTGGTTAGTATCAGCTTCTACTACAGGTGCGATAAATACAGAGTTTTGCTTGAAAGGTATATATAAGTTTGTTATCATTTGTCCATAATTTTAGTTTACTTAGACCTAGAATTAGTTGAAAGTTTTGAACTGAAGGTTCGATATGGTTACTGATAAAGTTTTGTTTTGTTATTTGGTTGAGTGTTGTTAAGAATTGTTTAGGTTCTATAATTTGCGGTTCCATTGGGACATTTACGTGGAGCAGTCGTGGAAAGGACCGAGCCGTGAGCGTGATCGAAAACTCCGGGGAAATGGAGAATTCGAACAAGGAAAATAATCAGAGTGAAGGGCTAGTGCCTGTGGATCGCTGATCCAGCTGATGGAAGAACGCCTCCAAAATAGTGGAAGATGAAGAGAAAAGGAGGTCGTCCCCGACGAGACCACGAGAAGGGTGAAGCCTAGAGCCCCAAACACTTCAGCGACCAGGGGAGGAATGACAGACTGTCGAAGGAAGGAACAAGAAAAAGGAGCCAGCGGAGAAACAACCGGCGAAGATAACTCCCAGGACAGGGGCGAAGAGCCCGAGGAAAGCCCCAAAGGGAGGATCGGAGAACGCGCGAAGAGGGGGAGACAAGCTGCCCCCCCCCCCCCACATACACCGCAAACTTCAGCGGTAACGATCACGATGAAGGATAGATCGGGACAAATCCTTTGCGGAGGTATTGGCCGCGGCCAAGGACAGCGTATCTCTGGCCGAGGTCGGCATCAACGCGGTAAGTCCTTACCGTCCGCGTCCTTACCGCATCCGTCCAAGACTATGACAAGAGGCATCGTTCTAGAGGTCTCCGAGGACCAGAAGAGGGAGAAGGCCGCTGCGCTCGCAGCACGGCTGACCCGGACCCTGCGAAAGCAAGGGTGACCAGAATGGGCATTTCGGCCACTAGATTTTTCTAGAAAACGCACCAAGTCTGGGTTTTCCAGATCGAATGATACTGATTGAATTTCTTCATTGGAGATAGGATACAATCGGGATGGAGCGTGTGCAGCTATATTTTTCTTTCCTTTTTTGTATTCAATTTCATAATCGTACTCTTCGTGTCTCAAGCGCCATCGCATGAGTCTCGAAGAGGGATCCTTAACATTTTTTAAGCATTTTAAAGCTTAATGATCACTTTGAATCTTAAATTTTCTATCAAGTAGGTATTGCCTTAGTCTTTTGATTGGCCATACTATTGCTAGTAACTCTTTCTCGGTAGTGGAATAGTTTTTCTTAGGAGGGTTCAAGGTTCGGGATATGTAACAGCATAGATGTCTATGTCTCTTGGGAGAGTATTGCTCCTAATCCTTGGTTGCTTGCATCTGTTCTTGATATAAATGTTATTTCAAAGTCTGGGTATTGTAGTACAGGAGCTTCACAGAATTGTTGTTTTAGTGTGTCAAATGCAAGCTGTTGTTTATCAGTCCACTGGAATGGAGTCTCTTTCTTTGTGAGATCTGTCACTGGTTTCGCGATTTTAGAAAAGTTGCGTATAAATTTTCTGTAGAACCCAACGAGTCCTAAGAATGATTTTATGTGAGTCGCGGATTTTGGTATTTTAAAATCTTTCACGGCCTGAATCTTGTTGGGATTGGGATTTACTCCTTCCTTTGTTACTACGTGACGTAGACATTCCAACTCTGGTTTCAAAAATTCGCATTTGTCTGGTTGTATCTTTAATCTTAAATTTTGTAATCTGTCTAATGCAATAGCTAGATTTCAGTTATGTTCTTGGATGATGCTTCCGAATATTATGATGGTGTCTAGGTATACGAAACAGTTATTTCCTACTAATCCCCGTAGCGCGGTTTCCATCATGCGTTGGAACGTTGCCGGTACGTTTTTGAGTCCGAAGGGAATGCGATTATAGTTTTTTTATTATTATTATTTAATTTGTACTGTACAATTTGTCCAGCTGGACATTTGGTTAATTTTTCTAACTAATTGGTAAATAACACGTGGATGGCTACCCCTCGCGAGATGCCATCCTTGAGTTTGACTATTTTATTTCTTTAGTGAGGTCAGTGGAGTGTTTTCCTTTTAGTCTTCTTTCTATGACAGTTTTGTTCGCTTCAGCAGCCAGCTGGTTTGGATGTGTTGCCGTTCTTTCCTTGTATTTTTCTGCGTACTTCCCGATTTCTTCTTTGACCGATGGTATTTTAATGTCTTTCCGTATATCCTCGTTTCTGACATTTCATGGGGCGTTAACTATTGTTCTGAGTATCTTCGATTGCAGCGACTCTAGTTTATTTATGTGGTTCATTACTGCTGTCCCCCTTAGTGGTGTTCCGTACGTCCAAATTGGTTTTATTATCGTTTTGTAGATTTTTAGTTTATTTTCTATGTTGACTTTAGAGTTCCGACTAGTTAGTCAGTACATCTCCTTTCTTTTTATACGTATTTTGTCTATAATTGATTTAATATGTTGTTTCCGCGTAAGTTGTGTGTCTAAGTGGAGTCTTATGTATTTAACATGCCTTGTTTGTGTTATGTGCGTACCATTCAATTGGATATTTGGTGGTTTCCGTCTTCTTAGTGTAAATGTAATATGGTTGCATTTACTGGGGTTTGCCTTTATTTGTTTATCTTGTAGCTATTCTTCTATTTTTGTGATGTGCCTTTGTAGCGATGTGACTGCTGTTTCTGGATTAGTATGCTTGACTAGTACAGTCGTGTCGTCTGCGAATGTCAGTATTTTGCTGTTGGTAGTTGTTTGTATGTCGGCGGTGTATAGTGTGTATAATATTGGGCCTAAGACGCTTCCTTGCGGTACCCCTGCCTTGATGTCTTTTACTTCAGAATTTACATCCTTTATTTTTCTACAAAGATTCTGTTGCTTAAGTATGATTTGAGTGAGTGGTGGATTTGTTCCGGGAAGTGTTTTTTAATTGCTTGTAAGAGCCTTTCATGGTTCACTTTGTCAAACGCTTTCTCAATGTCCATGAAGAAGGCTGTAAAGTGTTGTTTCTTTTCTATTGCTAGTAAAATTTCGTTGACGAGCCTGTGCATTTCCTCTATCGTGAAGTGTTTGTTTCCGAGTCAAAATTGGTGATCTGGTATTAATTCTTCTTTCTTTATTGTTGGATGGTTTCCATTACAATTATAGCATTTTACTTCGTTTATCTTTCCTATGTATGGGCAGTTTGTTGTTAGATGGTTTTCTGTACATTTGACACATGCCGGGTTTCTGTGTAGTAGTCGTTTGTGTGTCCGTATCATCGACACCGTATGCATTGCGGTATGTCCTTTTATAACGAAGTGATTCAATTGTTACTATTGTGTTTAGGATTTTTTAATGTCAAAGATTTCTTTGTTATTAGCTTTGGGTTCAAGTTCTATTAGAAACAGTGGCAATGGCTGTTTCGTATCATATCTGGTTATATTACTTATTATTCTTGCTTGGTGTCCAATTTTTGCTAATTTCTCACATATATTTTTTGTGTTTGTCCTTGGGTGTAGTCCTCTAATTACTATTTTGTAACTTTTTTCTGTTTTGAGCTGGTATGTATGATATCCAGTGTTTTTCTCCTTTAATGCTTGCGTCACTTTTCTAAAGATTTCTGGAGTTTTTGTTTGTACTTTTACTTGTTCTAGTTTTAATTCCTTTATACTGTAGTTTTCTTTTCCAGCAGTGATGTTCAATAATTCGATTAGGGGATCTGTTATTCGGACATCTATGTAGATCGGTGATGGTTTAACGATATGAGTTGTGACCTTTTCTTTTGTGCCCGTATCTATTTCTTCTATTAGTCACCCGAATGAATTTCGGAGTGGGATGTCTTATAGCCATTATTGCTTTTGTGTATCTGCTAATTTTCATGGCGCTTGTGCTTCGTATTATTTTACGTTTTTTGTGCGCTGCTGCTATCTTCCAGTATTCATATTGATATGATAGTTCGTCATTGTAGCTGTTTTCTTTTTGGTTTTGCATCGTTTCCATTTCTTTTGTAGCTTTATTTATGTAATGTATTTCACCGTTGTTTGTTATTTTGATTCGTAGTATTTGCTGTTGCATGTAGCTCTATCATTTGCCAGTGTTTGCTGTCTTTTCGTTTACCTAAATACACTGTTTTTCACACTTTCACTAAAGTACGTCTGTCTAGCTCGGCTGCTCAGGCAGAACTGATGCGATTATGGTGGAAGTGTCCTTGTGGCGTTGAAAATGCAGTATATTTTTTAGATTTTTGTTCCATAAGTATTTGGTGAAATCCTAACGAGAGGTCTAGGGCTGAGAAAAATTTAGCTTTGCCTAAGTGATCGAATATTTCGTCCAAATATGGCAGAGGATACTTGATCTGTTTGCTTCATTTTCTGAAATCTATAACGATTCTCCATTTTTGTTTCCCTGATGCGTCTAACTTCTTTGTAACTACCTAAATTACCGCGTTATATAGACTATCCGTTGGTTATATGATTTGTTTGTTTAACATATCGTTCATTTGAGCTTCAATTTCTTTTTTATGATATTCGGGAGATCTATAAGATTTGATGTTTATAGGTTTTTCAGTTTTGAGTGTGATTACATGTTCGGTTAGGTCGGTGCATGGTAGTGAGTCTGTTTCCATGTTAAAAACGTCTAGGTAATTGATAAGGATTTTCTCAAGGGGTTCTCGAAGTTCTGGATCAATATGTTTGGTACGTATTTTTTCTGAAAATTTATTGATTTGACTTAATTTGTCTGGCTTTTCTATTTCGTTTGTAATATGACAGATTTGCTTACCAGTGTTGATAAAACATATTGGTGTGGGCTTTCCTTCAATGTATTGAATTGAGATTAGAGTTTTATCTTGTTCTATCTTGTTGTTGCTGTTCTGGAAGGGTAATATAATTTCGTCTGGGGTTAGTTTATCGTTAGTGACGTTGTATTGATATTTTGTAAGGAATGGGAGTCCGATTATTCCATCTTCGATTAGGGGAAAGTTGTCAGGAACTACGTGGAATTGGTGATTCTTCTTAACCACGGTTAGATTGCAAATTTTGTCTGTGGTGTACTTGTCATTTCCCATTAAGAAACTCTTTGGGTTAGAGGTTTGGATGTTTAGTGAAGCCTTTTCTTTTTTAAGGTTTATTCCTGCTCCGGTATCAATGAGAAATCTGGTTCTTCCTCCGTTTCTTCGTTGCAATACGATTGAGAATAATCTTCCGGTAATGGTACAGTTGACTCGGTAAGTTTCTTCTGGATTCTCCGTTGTTTGTTTTACTCGAGGTGGGATCTTTTCTTGGTTGGCGAATGGAAAATTTCGACAGTAGCAGATTTCGGCTGTGTGTCCGATTCGTGAACACTTGGAATATTTTAGTTTCATGCGGTCACCTGATTGTTGGCTAAAAGCTCGTGGTTGTGGATCGGAGCATTTCGTTTACATACGGGCGTAGTGTTATTAGATTGATTATTTGGATGGTTGGCAACACGATTTGCTTCTCGTAACCATTGTTCTCTAGCGGCTACTAGTTGCTGGGCGAGGTTCAGGTTTTTCAGATCGCTAGCTATTACTATCTGTCCTATTTCGTAGCGTAAATTGAGCAAATATGTCTTTAGTGCTTCGCGTTCTTCGATATCGATAGCTACGCGTTGTTCAGTCGGCGTGCGATTTTCGTTTTGAACTGCGTAATTTAATTCGTTGAGCTGTTGTCGGAATCTAGAGTCGAAGGTATTAAGATATAGAAGGGATTCGGAAGTACAAATAGTTTACTTTATTTCACATACAACAGCTATACATATATATTCCACTCTGAAGACCTCGAAGACCTACTTGCACGCACGCTTGTTATTAACCGACTCTTCCAGATGCTTCTAACGGTTTCCAATCGTCTTTTGTCTCAACTGAGACCTGGACGCACTCTGACGCTTGCACACACATTCATATGTACAGTGCAAATGTATCACCTTCCTAACAGAAGGATTGTACGCCTTCCGTTATTTCTTGTTTTAAATTTTTCAATTTATCCCTGCAATTGCTAATAGTGGTTGGTGCTAATACGTGTTGTCTTAAACATGAATATAAATTCTCAAACGAGTTAATCTTCAGGTATTGTATGTTTCTTTTCGCGTTGTCGGTTATTTTTTCGATGAGTATAAGGTCTAATAGGAAGTTTCTAGCACTTGCCTTGCACCTGCCTCTTGCTTTGCGGACTGATAGGATAAAGTCTACAGCACCTACGTCGTCTCGACCCCGTAGTGTCTCAACAGTACGTGTGACCTTTCCTGGTTGGAGACCTTGTTCTTCGCCGAAGTCGTTTCTTGATCTAATTGTGACGTGACCAGTTCGTGATCTTTGTAAAGTGTGTGGTCCGTCGGTTTCGTCATCTGTTGGTTTTTAAATGGGTGCTCATCTGTGGCTGGTCGGTTCCATGGTTTTTGCAAGACTACGTATTTCTTTAGCGCGGTTTCTATCGCTAGTTTTCGTAAATTCTTTTATATTGTTATGAAATGGTGCTGTTTCTAAAGCTTCTAAACTCGTGAGTTAGGCTTCGAAATTGTTCAATGAATCACCCAGCCAATATCCAAGACCACCAGGAGTCCACAATATAGAGACACGCAAAGAAGAAACGGAAGAACCAATAAACCTGACCTATGAATTAACGCCACAACAGGAAGACTACCCACAGTGCTTCTACGATCCAACGGACGACAACTTAAATTCCTCGTCGACAGCGGAGCAGGAATTAACATACTCAAGAGAAGATGTGTATTACAACCCAGGACAGTGAAAGAACAAAAATTCTCAATGGGACACTCTAGATTTACTACTAACGAACACGCCCTTGTGAAATTATTCGGTAAAACTTTAGAATTCTTTGTAGTAGACGACAACTTTCCAATCATAGAGGACGGCATATTCGGTTTACCAGCCCTATCTAAATTCAAATTTGAACTCTCGAATCAACAACTAAAACTTGACGATAATATTCTTTTATTGCAACAGGAAAACGACGTACCTCCGAAGCAAGCAGTGTCAAAAACAGTTTACTTGGAAGGAAAACCAACAACGATATGCTTTATCATATCATTCATTTGTTATGACATTCATGTTGTTATGTCTCACGAACTCTGAACCCACCGGAACGAAATTATTCCACAACTGAAAAAGAACTTTTAGCAATCGTATGGGTCGTAAAACGCCTCCGACAATATTTGTTAGGTTGGAAATTTCTTATTCGAACCGACCACCAAGTTCTAAAATGGCTACAGAACTGCAAAGACCCCTCATCACGTCTGATGAGATGGCGACTAAAATTAGAGGAATACGAATACGATATAGAATACACTAAAGGAAAAGACAATACTGCAGCTGACGCACTATCTAGAATACATGTTCTGACGAGACGAAACGAAGATTTAAACATAGAACTCGATAAAAAGTATCACGATTGGGAAAAATCTACCGACACGTTACCCAAAATTCTCAAAATGACTCCGAACCGTAAATCTTTCTATCAATTATCCAAAACAGAGCTAGGAAGTTACGATAGAATCAATTGGTTAACCAAATTAAACCAAATCATTCGTACAAACGATAAGATAGGTATAGGTGATGTCAGTTTCACACAAACCGAGAAGAATGCGATCAAACGAATTTTATTATTCCTGTACGACACCGTGAAAGAATTAAATTTTGCATGGGACCCAATCCAAACATACAGCAACGAAGAAGTAGATGAATTATTAAGAGAAAATCACGATTTAGTAGGGCACCCCGGTATACAAAAGACATACGACCACAAAAACGGCACAAAATACCAGATTTGAAGAAACACACGCAACAACACGTAGAATCATGCGACACCTGCCAGACATCTAAAACTACACGTATCAGACCGCGGGAAGAACCTTGTATCACTGACACGCCCCTCGAACCGAACGAAAAAATTGCTATGGACTTATTAGGCCCATTGAAGAAGACAAAGAAAGGCAATCAGTACATACTATCTATACATGACGAACTGACAAAATATTTAATACTCGTACCATTAAAGACTCAGCAAACGGAAACAATTTGGAACGAACTCTTAAATCATTACATTTATATCTTTTCCGCTCCAAAAAAGATACTAACCGACCGCGGACAGAATTTTATATCTAGTTTGATGCAACAGTACGAAGACGTGTTTAAAATCAAACATATTAAAACGACATCCTTCCACCCACAGAGTAACGGATCTTTAGAACGAATACACGCGGTAGTAACCGACATGTTAAAATCGATACAGCGAAATTCAGATGAAGAATGGGACGATCAGCATAACTTTTTGTATCTTGCATATAACACAATGATACACGACTCCACTGGTTACACGCCATTCGAACTCACATTCGGACACAAAACCAATCTCCCCTCCACAATATCCAAAAATCCCCAACGCACATACGCAGACGAGGTCACGTTTCGCAAAAGAGAATGGGACTCTAGACTCCAACACGCTCGCGAAACGTTGATCAAAAGCAAACAGCGATATCAGCGCGACCAAAAACGAAAAATTATAAAACCTCAATCAGTTTTCAAAGAAGGAGACTCCGTTTTAGTACATAATAACCATGAAAGGCATGAACTCGATGTAGACTTGTTAGGGCCGTACACGATTGATAAAGTATGCACTCCATATTATCTGATTCAAGACAAAAAGATACACGGTAATCGTTTAAAACCTTACTTTCCAGGTCGACGCTCCTCTTTGCCGGAATAGTATGCGCGCAAATAAATATTACCCCGCTAAAAGAAAACTCGATATTCCTAGAAAACATAAGAAAGGGATACTTGTATAGCGATACTGCCAATATTATCATAGGATTAGACACTAGCGACATATACGAGCAAATGAACACTAACTATACAAAACTATACAAATCAACAATAGACTCACACCCAATAATCATCAAAGAATACGCTGAAGACTTAGACGGATTACAAAATCGTATCAATTACCTGAAACAACTCGCGAAACACTTGAAAGCGTTAACACACACCCGAAGCAAACGAGGTTTACTCAACATCATAGGTTCTGTATCGAAAAGTCTGTTCGGAACTCTCGACAATGACAATCTTACACTCATAAACGAAAATATGGACAAACTATTCGATGACAAGAATAAAATTAAGACTATAATAGCTAATCAAACAACACTTATTAGGAAAATTGTAAACTCAGGAAATCTAAACCACCTAGAGAAATCATATAACGATGTATTAAAACAACAACAGCGGGCAAATATCTATAGGTTTATGCTCAAACTGATTATGAAACTCGACACCGCGGTGCAAACTCTGCACTTCCAGTTAGACGAGATACTTAACGTCATAATATTAGGCAAACAGGGAATAATTAGCCCACAGATACTCGACCCCGATGAAT
>JACXIM010000192.1:10670-38523 GCA_014737505.1 Bombus sibiricus
ATACTGATATCGAATATCTCGACAAACTTTGTAAAAATAGAGCCGGAACCACTATATGTAAACAAACCCCACCAATCCATAACAGAAACTCGAGAACCGATTGTCGCAGCGAAATAATAAACTTCAAACCTCACATCGAACATTGCCAAATAACTGTACTTAAGATTGAAGACATTAGCTTTATACCGCTTAGAACTAGTAACAGCTACATTGCGAGACCGGCAAACCCGATAGAAATAGACACAATTTGCCAAAGGAAACATAGCTTACGAAACCTTGACAAACCTTCCATCATAAGAGCCAACACTTCCTGCGATATATTGTACAAAGATGAACACATGCGTATAGGCGAAACAAGAGACAAAGTCAAATATGAAATCAAAACTAAAACCCTAGCGCTCAAGACAAACGATAGTTTCACCCATCTGCTAGACAAGCTCGAGCGAGCACCAAAGATAATAAATAATTTACAAGGCTATAAAACCACGATTGATAAAATAGGCGACGAGATGGAAATCCTTAATTGCGAACATAGAATCAAAAAAATACAGTATTGGGGACTAACTACGCTCCAGATATTAGGGTACATAGCATTAGGCGTGCTAGGTATATACGGATTAAACAAGATAGGAGCATTCAAATGCATCAAAAAATGTATACCGAACAGTTTCTGTATCAATTTATTTTGCTGCCGAAATGAAACCGTAATCAATAGCCACAATGCGACACCAGCACCAAGCGCCCCGGCCGCTGCACCCAACATCTGTATCCCGACCAACACATACCACCTCGAAGGAGAAGAAGAATCAGCTGTAATTTTCAAGCCACGCCAAGTCCGATTCCACAAAAGTCTTCTGAAGAAAACTTGAGGGACCAAGTTCAATCTAAGAAGGGGGGAATGTCGCAGGGTAAATTTGACACACTACATGATAAGATAGTTAATCCCAACCGCCTTATCATGAGTAATCGCCAGGGTAACATCCAGTCACTCTAAACATGACACATCCGTACAACCGAAGTCCAGAGTAACATCCAACCATATGATACATCCGTACGACCAAAGTCTTTTCCCCCACTCCAACAAATAAAAGAATATAAATACTGCTCCCGAAATCCCGTGTGAGTCTGCAGTCTGCATAAGCCTAAATTACCTAAAACTTAAAGTCTATCGTTGCGAACCGCGTATCATTTATTGTACAAGTGTGTGGAAATAAAGAGTTCGATCTCTTGTTTGAGATCGACATCTCCTTTTAATAAATTTGTCAAATTATTACGCGACACAAGCATAGTCCAAAAGCGAGGAAGTCAGTGGTAATCGATGATTGTACGAAACGAGTTGAAGGCGAGGATTGTTTATTGTTAATTGTTGATTGTTAAATAAATTATATTGTTGAACACCACCGAGTATTTCTTGGGCACCTTACATCAAATACCACCTCACGATAATGTACGAAAGCCAGCTTACCGAGGTTCTTTGTGGATCCTTCTTTTGATCAAGGAGGTAACCATGGTCCTTCGCTGTAGAATCCGAGTAGTTCCCGTTGAAGTTTCCTCTTGATGCGTTCAATGGATCCTGGCAGGAATCGCCAATTTTGTCACGTAGGAGACACAAGGACAAAACGAAATTGACAGATCAGTGGTGATCTCCGCGACTCGCAGTTCGAACGTTTCACAAATAATGTGAAGAATTGAACTTTAGATATGGTAGTAAAATTTATCGTACGAATCCAACAGAGTGACGGTTCAGAGTGTTATAATAAAAAAGATGTCGAGCGCTAATTTGGAAAGGTTTTTATACTGAGGTTTTAGCCCCTCTGTAAGGGTTATCGCCGGGTGTATATCAGATGCTGCTATTCCGTTACTATCTGGTTATTGTTTCGATAGCTGTGGTATGCAGTACGTTTTGTCTACCCTATTACTCCTTCTCAACATGTGACATTACTGAGCGTGTGATATTAGCGCATCCGATACCAGGCGGGCCTCAGCCTCACGGTAGATGCATCCGATTACGCGATAGGAGCAGTATTACAACAACGCGTGAACGACAGATGGCAGCCGCTAAGCTTCGTTGTAAAATCCTTGACCCCGCGCAGCAAAAATATAGAGCATATGACCGCGAACTTCTTGCGATGTACACTGCAGTTAAACGTTTTAGATAAGCCGTAGGAGGGAGAAATTTCGCGATATTAACCGATCACAAACCCCTCACGTACGCGTTCAACCAATTTCTAGACAAATGTTCGCCGCGACAATTTCGCCATCTTGAATACATCGGACAGTTCACGACCGACATCCGATACATTAAAGGCTTAAACAATAATGTAGTGGCATTACAATTAAAGAAGATACGTTTTCCTGATTACGTATCAAGCGACATTGTACGACCGAAATCCTTACGGCACAGCGTATATAATTCGCTCCAGGGACTTTCACATCCTGGGATACGCGCTACGCAAAACCTGGTGACGACGCGTTTCGTCCGACCGTCAATAAACAAAGATTGCCAAAACTGGTCACGACAATGTATTCCGTGTCAGCGATGTAAAGTCACCAGGCACGTATCCTCACCAACCGGCACATTCGGAGCGTTAACAGGTCGTCTCGAACACATACACATAGACATTATCGTGATGCAATATTCGCAAGGCTACCGATATTGTCTAACGTGTATCGACCGTTTCTTGCGTTGGCCCGAAGCAATACCCATACACGATATGGAAGCGTCAACCGTTGCTTCAGCTCTCCTTTCCACATGGATATCTCGTTTTGGCGTACCCTTAAAAATTACACCCGACCAAGGACGGCAATTGGAATCAAAGCTATTCGAGGAATTGTTGGAGGAGGTTGCTCGGCATCACGCATTTACGCACGACAGCCTATCACCTCGCGTCCAACGGGATGGTAGAGCGATTGCATCGACAACTAAAAGCAGCAAACAAATGTCACGATACGAGCAACTGGGTAGAGATTTTAGTAATTGTTCTGTTGGCCATTCGAACCGCCATTAAGGAGGACCTGAACGCAGGGGCTGCTGAAATGACCTATGGCGCAGGAATACGATTGTCAGGAAGTTTTCGTATCGACGGTTTGACAAGCGATCTCTGAAAACGCGAACCGGCTTAATGAACGTATTGAAGAAATTAAGCCGCAACCGATCAATCCACATGGTACAAAAAAACGTGTTAATTTTCCGTGAACTCGCAGTGTCGCCCTATATATTCCTGCGTAACGACAGAAACTACACAAATGACACAAACTACAACCACCTTAAGACGGGCCATACAAAGTGATACAACGCGGAGAAAAGAAATTCACCATAGAAATAAACAATAGAAACGTAACAGTCTCCATAGACCGGCTAAAACCCGCGTTCGTGATAGACGAAAATAACGAACAGCAAAGCGTCAAAAACCGCGACGTAATAATAATACCGCTTAAAAATCAAATCGAGCGAAGCGGTAGACAGACGAACACAAAAAGTAAATATGTCACACGCACGGACAAGAATGTCCGCTTTCCTGATTGTTTCCAAGCAGGTTATAGGTAAGTCTGACGATGAAGAGCGGACGTGTGGCGGGTCGCTCCCGCTAGTCGAGTGGTTGGAGAAGGTACGAGAATGTATGCTTGTGTGAATTTCAACAAAACTGCAGTGGGTTACAGTGGATTATAAAGGGAGAGCGAAGTGCAATGAATTATTACGATAAATTGTAAGGGGTGTGAAGTGGGATGAGGTGATAGGAGAATGGGTGTGAGTGGAATAGTATTAAGTGAATATCAGGGTGTATGTTACAATGGAGTCGACGTGAATTATGATCGAGTGAGTGAGTTACAATATATTTGGGTATAATTAAATGGTAATAACCTCGCTGGACAAAAATAAGTGGAATTATTAGAGGATCTAATGTTAAATGTAAGAGAAACAAGAAGTGTAACGCTCCATAATCGTGGTGTGATGAATCATAGGTGAACAATGACAAAGAACATAACGATAAGCAATATATTATTGAATTAAAATATGAAGAGGATTTGGTACAGTCGAATATCTATAGAAAATGCAATTACGAATCTCGATTTAAATCATAAAACTTTTAAGTATAAGCCTTGAATTAAGTTTTTAAACGGAAATAAAATTAGAATTGAATTAGAAGAAGCCAAAGTTAAATAAAATATAATAAAGGGTGGTAATGTAATGAAGGAGTATTCTACGTAATATAATTGAGGAACTATATAAATATAAAGTTTTAAGAAGAAATTTATTTTCAATCTTAAGTAATTTAAATACAATAGCTTGGGATAAATATGTTTGGAACTATAATCAGATAAAGTCAGTTTATGATGGAAAACAGTGGAAGAATTAAACAGAAAGAGTAATAATAATATGAGAGTGGTAGTATATATCGTTGATTTTCAAACCTAAAAAGGAAAAGAAATTAGTAGGAGACAGTAGATAATTTAAAAAGTAATAAATTGATGTATATAACATATTAGGAAATGTTTAATATGCGTGAGTACGTTGTTGTAGATAATTGGAAAGGACGTTGGTTGTCCGCATTTATTGATGAGTTATTATAGCTCCATAACTACAAATTAATTAATTAATTAATTACAAACTACTAAATTAATGGTTAGGGCAAGAATTGACACAATTCAAATTTTTTACGTTAAGCTAGGTTATATGGGACAGAATATAGAAAGTCAAAAAGTGTAACTAAATAAAGTTTAGCTAAATAAAAAGTGAAAGATTAAAAACGTCTTTAATAACAATAACCCATCATGCTAAGCCTGTTTATCGTGTTTTGTTTTTGTTTTAGTCGTTGTTTATTTTATTTTTAACTGAATAACGAGAATGGTTTTGTATTAATTGACAACACAACAGTATTTAATATTGGCTTCGAGATGATAATTAATATAATAGATTTAAATGGTGTAAGATTATGAAATATGATAGAGAATGCAATTGCACACGATGGAACACAATAGTACACTAACACTACACTTTGGATGGCTTCGACACGGTTAATACCTGCTGGATTGGCACATGAATATCGGTAGATCGATGAATTGAAGAAGGTACATGTGAGTGGTAGCACTCATTGGGGCACGGTGGGGTTTTCTTGTCGCTAGGGTCAACTGTGAGTTGGTGAGATAGGGGAAATGCAAATGAAAATGCATATATGCAGTGGAGTGTAGGAAGTAGGGATCACATAATAGTTTGAACGATGTGATGAGACGCGCACGTGTTACACGGTTGTCATATTGCGGTTGTCATATGCGGGCCCCTTCTTTAGGGGCTTTATGATACATGAAGGAGTGGTGCCATCTACATGTATGAAGTAAAGTATTATTCGATATGAAATGGTATGTGTCAATCTGGCTAAGTGGGCCACCTGGTGGCAATGGTTAATTAGGAAAGCTTAGTAATCAAATACCGAGGGATATCTATGCAGTAGGGCTCGACGTATGCTGTTACGGTGGAAACCTCATGTACCTCCGAATTAAAGAAGGCTTACCCTCCGACGGGCAAGAAAAATCATAATTATTGGTGGAGTGAGGAGTTGATGAAGTTAAGAAAGGAGGTGATGACGACGAGAAGATGAGCTCAGAGAGCAATGACGAGAGGAACTGGGAGACGCGGCACAGTGGGTTCAGGAGTTGCGGAAAAAGAAGAGGGAGATGAGGAAACTGATTCGAGCCAACAAGGAGAAGGGTTGGAAGGAGTTCTGTGCCACGTTGGACAGGGATCCATAGGGAAGGCTGTACAGGGCTATCATGACGTAGACAATGTGCGAGCCATTGTCGATGAGCTTTTCTTAACATGACGGAGGGGAAATATAAGTAGAATCCACGGAAGTATCAGTGTCAGCGAAGGCTTGATCACGAAGGAAGCGCTACTGGATGCCGGAGCTGAGATAAACCCGAATAAAGCGGTTGGTGTAGATGGCATACCAGGAACGGCGGTGAAAGAAATTGATGGTTGCAAAATTATGTGTTGAACAGTGTTATCAACTAAGCACGAAGAAATTCGTTTTTCTTGAAAATGAAGCTTTATACGGAAAGATTTTATTCCACATTTTTCTTTTATTTTTGCACGTAGAATAACTTCCGTCTGCTTAATCGGTAACTAACCAAATTTACATGTTTCAAACAGATTTCCAAGATCAATTTTCTCGAAAACAAAGCCTATTATTCTTTATGTCTTTCTTGTTTTTCTTCGTGCAAAATTGTCTTTCGTTTGTTGATGTTATTTTACCGGACCTTGTGTTTCACATATTCTAACATACTGTATTCGTATAAAAATTCGTAGTATAATAATCGTTATTTTCGATATTAAAATCATTGTTAAATATTCGTTTCATTAATCTTAAAATTGTGATACAATCATGAAAAGCTAACAAAAGAATGATGTCTAGATTTTACAAGCATGCCACAAAATATATATGTCGGGTTCACGTTATGATTGGGGTTGGGGTTAGGGGCGTGAAACGAATCTTCGTTGTGATTAAATATGGTTGTTATGCAATAGACAAGATATTGAATAGTGCAAATCTGATTATTACAGATTTCGACTAGTAACCGTGGTAATTAAATACTCGAGACGCTAATGACAATGATCCTAGGTTCAATAACGAATCCGCGGTCAACGGGATAACGAAATGCGCTTTCTTCCAAAGTCCAAGTTGTACCCAACTTCCTTGTCTACGGTACACCTAAGAAATGTTCCAAGGACCATCCATAAACCAATAACACTTACAAGGTTAATAAACTAAAAGTTTAAGTTTATGGTGGGTCCTTGAAGTTATTGAGGGTACGCGGTGAGGACCTGCACACATCTAGCCTCTAATGTGGATTGACGTCACACTCGCCACACACAGACCCTGTTCTTCAGGCAAGATGGTTACCAGATGTCGATGCATCTTCGCAGTACATGTTCAGCTAACCTGGGGACCCGCTATAAATCTCAGGATTTTTCTTAACTGAGGTCCTTCAAACGGACAAACAGTTTTTATCCTAACAGTCCCTAAATCTACCACCTACTGTGGGAAGATACGGGAAATCTGCTTTTCACACGAACGACGCTTCCCGCTAGTAACTTTTTCTCAAGGGCTTTTAGCATCCTTCTTTAACCACCAACATAGAAATTAACCGATTAACAGGAACGTCCATTTCCCTCACTTTCCGAACGAAGGCTTTTCTCGACGAATTCGATTATCTCGTGTCCTTAGACACAGCCCTTAATAGTTTTCCTCTGCAGCATCATAGTGACGGAAAGTAATTCTCTCTCGTGAGGCCTCATTAGCGGATCACATAGCGTCTTCACGATCAGTAAATACTCTACGTTCTAACAAAGAATTAGTTTAATAATACTTGTACTGTGGACAACTAAGTCGAGTCCGACTTAGACTTTGGAAGAAAGTACATTTGTTATCCCGTTGAGCGCGTATTCGTTATCGAACCTCAGACCATTGTCATTAGTGTCTAATCACCGCGGTTGCTTGTAAATTCTGTAATATCCACACTTGTACTAATAATCAAACTTGTTCTAGTAAATATCTTCTCTATTGCATAACAACAATGTCTAATCCAAATGAAGATTCGTTACACGCCCCTAATCCTAATCATAATGTGAACCTGACATATACATATGACGTTTATTGCCCAAGAAAAATATAAATTACATATGTGTATTCACAATAAACAATGAATTTCTGTTTGAAGGTGGTTTTGGCAAAAGTACCGTTACGCGACGGTACAACGTAGTTATACTGTATTTTGTGATGGGCTTACATTTTTAACATTACGGTTTGGAATTTAATTTAAGCCGCTCAAAAGCGTTACTTTTATACGATATTATCTTTTCTTTTCTTTTCCGTCCTGAAAACTTGGTCGCAAAACAGGACAGATCGGTAACACGGTTTTATATGTAGACCACGCCACGATGCTCGTTTTTAATGGAAAAATCTTTGACACGATTTGGTACAAGCGTGAATTCGCCGCCGACCGACTTTGCTACTCAAGTTATTTAGCTTTTTATTCCACGCTTCCCTCTCCTAGCTTATTAAACACTTGAGACATCACGAGATTATCACTGCTGACTTCGCTAACACAACGTGTGTAGAAAGAATATGGCGATTACAAGATTGCCGATTTCCACGTTGACAGTCGTCGCTTCCGTGAATACCGCATTCTGCGCTAGCGTACAAGAAAATGCTGTCTCGTTTGCCTAGGGTGAAACTTCGAAGCCGATGCTGCCACTCACGGCTATAAGAGGATTTTGATTACCAATCACGTTAATCGCAGCAAATTATTCCAATTTCAAATTCGTCTATCGATCGATTCAAACTTATCTTTAACTATTAATTTATGTAGGTCATATTAAAAAAAACTTTAACACTGATTATTGGATGGCATACTCATAATTCCTAGGTTTCCGATAGTATTCTAATCGTAACTTGGGCAGATCTGAAGAAATGAACTGTATTCCTCTCGAAACATTGACGCAAAGTGAAGAAAATAATTAGAACGTGTCAATTTATTTTGTTCTTTCACTTTTATGTCGTGGCTTCTGAAAGTATTGATAAATCTTTTATGATTACATACGCATATTATACGAAACATTTTCAAATTTCATTAATGCTGTAATGACATCGAACTATCATAATTATATTTTTAAAATCTGAAATGATTCTAAAAATGAATGCAGAAATTATAAGATATTTAGTACAAGTACATGTACATATATTTTGCAGTGATTATAAAAATATTTAAATAAGCAATTATTCATAACATTAGTAAGTCTCAGTATTCAGTGAGACCATTTTTAATATAATACATTACACGTTTAATGTGACTACACATACTGTATATTAATTTTATATTAAATATAAGTTTATATTAAATATTCTGTAACTTTTATATGTATTTTCAAATTGGCAATATAAATAGGGCAATCTCATCATAGTGCTAACAAAATTTCAAAATGTTTTATATACAACATAGAATACGAATATAAAAGTATTCTGTGACAAATGTTGAGAAACGTTAGGTTGGTATGATCGCTAGTTCCTACAAGCTAAGTTGGTACGACTTCTAACGACGCTCTTTCGTCTTAGGAGTCGACCACGTGTTAATTATCTAAGTGTATCCGGTGTGTTCAGACGTTTTGTACGAGGTGGCGAAATATGGAAAGTAAAATTGAATCTCTGTGAATCTATTAATTATCAACCCCAAACCTATATTTAATAACAACAAATGTAAATACTTTAGCAAGCCACTGTATATATCAATGTTAACGGTATGTTTTTGCATATGTAGAAATAAAATAGAAGTGAACTTTCAAAATATCCTTAGATATTGTGTAATTAAGTTTTTGCTGACATCCTGTAAAAAAATATGTGTCAAAATATTTTATTATCCTTGTTACACTGCTTCTCGCAGGATTTCTCTAGATAAGGTCCTTCAAACCGAACAAATATCTTTTTTTTTTGGCATTCCTTAATTTATTATTTACTCCGGAAAGGTACGAGAAATCTGGTTTCTCTCACGTATGAAGCTTCCCGCTAGCAACTTTCTCTCGTGGGTGGTTAGCATTCTTTCTCACCCACCAATCTGGTAGATTAATCAATTAACAGTGACTTCCATTTCCCTCACTTTCCTAACGAAAACTTTCCTTAACGAATCCGATTATCTCGTACCCTTAGCCACATCTGCGTAGCGTCATCGTCACTGAAAGACAGTTCCTCTACGTTCCTTGAGTAGTCATCATCTTAACTTATATCGCGTACTCTGCTCAATCGCTATCTTAACTTATTGTCTACCAGTTGTAACCGAGAATTGCGAATCGTCAAGTGTTCGCGAGTTCTACGCAAAGTGTCGAAAGTGAGAATTGTTAATAAATATACTGTTTAAATATCTCCAAGAGTTTCTTTGGCACCTATCACGTCCTACACACTGCAAATTCAAACGACATGATCCGTTAATTTTGCAATTTCCTGTGTCTTCTACGTGACACTATCTTCCATTATTGTGTGAGAGAGAAATTGGATGATATTAATAACTTAAAAAGAAAGAAACAAAATCAAGAGAACATGGTACTCGCCAAAAGAATAGAGATTGAGAAGTTACAGGAAATACCAAAGATGAAAAACAAAAGGAAACGAAACAGAGAAAAACCAGAGAAAGATTTAGAAGAGAAATATTCAAAGGGAATGTGTGCTGAACGAACAGGAGAAGAAAAGATTAAACTGGAAGATACCAAACCTTCCGAAAAAGATTTGAGATATGCACTTAACAATGTTAATAATAATGAGAATAACGAGCAGAAGCCAAGGATATCAGCGTGTGGATTTTACTGGGATGACAACCCTGATTTAACTCTCCTTCAGGATAAAGAGTGATCTAGCGATAGTGAAGATGAAGTAGAGAAAAAACCAAATCTGAGAAATAGGAAATTAAGTGCCGCTGAACTTTGAGAACAAGATAGGCATAAGGAACGTGAAATTCGTCAAAGAGAAGAAGCACTCGCCAATAAGCAGTTACCAAATTCTGTAGATCGATTCGACAGATTAGTTTTAGCTAGTTCAGACAGTTCAATAGTATGGTTACATTATATGGCATACCATTTACAGACAACAGAAATAAAGAAAGAAATAGAGAAGAAATAGATAAAACGATTAATTTCAGGGAAGAAAAGGAAAAATTAAACGTTTGGAAGGCTTGGTTGAATTTAGAATGGAAATTTGGAATTCCTGAGTTATTAAATGATGCTTTTCAAGAGGCAGTGAGGTCTAACGACTCACTGAAAATATACAGTCACATATTGACTGTTCGTGTCGTGGTTGGCATACAGATGGAATTAGAGAAAACAATTAATACCATGATTGGGAAGTTTAAGCATATTCCCGAGACATGGTTTAATTGTGGAGAAGGATTGTTAAAAATGGGTTTGAAGGACAAATGGAGGCATATTATGCAGAGAGGATTGCAATCTTTGCCAGCATCTGAACGTAACAAGTACTTTCTCCAGGACATTCCTACAATTTCATTTATGAAGTAAGCACTCTATGAAATTAAAAATATCAACTCTTTTTAGTTATTATTATCGCACAACTTGTCTTGTACATAGTATTTCTTTTCGAAAGCAAACCTTACCATGCAAATAGGCATAATATTTTATTCCGAGGAACTTAATGAGATATATCGTTTTAGTTTAGAATGAACAGTATAAGACAGATTTATCTTCGAGATTCTTGAGAATCAGTCTCTGATTTTTTTGCTTCACAAGCTGCAGGCAACTGATCCTAAACCAGCTGGAGGAACCGCCTAAACCGGGGCAATAAGCAACGAGGTAACCCACGTGCGACTACATCACGAATCACGAATATTATATCCAGAGATGAATAGACCATAGACCTATGGTACTGGCCGCACACCGCTCCATTAGGGGATGTATTGTGCGCGGGGGGGGGGTGTCGCCGCACCGGTTCCCGGGCCCCTCTCGATCGCAGCCGAGACGGTCATCGTGGAGGTTTTAGTCGGTTGGAGTCCGGCACTACCACGCCGCTTTCCCCAGAAGTAGCCTGGTGTCCGTGCGGATTTCCTCCACGTTAATAAAAAAAAAAGATCTATGGTACTATCCATATTTCTATGTCTATAGTCTATGACTACATTTATGTAGAAGTAGACGGTGACCGCACGGTTTTTGATTTAGCTTTTCAGTTTTGGTTACTAACTATTAAAAATTTGTAGTTCGTTCAAAAATTCAAATCGTGTCTCTCTTCAAATTGATCGACGATACACTTCATACAGAGCATCAAATAAATGAATCAGGTAGAGATCTCGAGTCGAAACAATATAAATCTACAGTATTTACTGTCTTCAGGATGCAGCATGGATTACCTCAACAAAGGTGCTTACGAAGACAGACGCAAAACGTAATAACCACGAATGGGAAGTACAAAATCGAAGACTTCTTGGACAAGGCTATCTACTTGGGTACCTACAAAACCAACTTGTACAATTTCAGGCACAATTCAAATGTCGCCGAGACCTGAAGAAATCAATAGCGCGGACGTGGTTGTAACGATCGGTCAGCTAACACTACTGCTGTACAGTGGAGCAGTTGCGTCCCAAACGTACTAAATGATTTTTGATTAGACATATTCCTGGTTTTGTCATTACAGAATAATCAATAAAAAGCACGCACTCGAGATCAGAGAAATTATAAATATGTCAGTTTATATAGATAACTTTACATAACTGGACTGTTTTAGGTATTGTGTAATTAAGATTTTGCACACATGATGTAATAAAATACCTGTCAAAATGTTTTATTATTTTCGATCATTTTGTATACTGCTTCTCTACATATTCTAAAGCCGTTTGTTGAACACGAGTCATGTCTTCCTCAGTACCATGCTGTTCTTCAAAATTGATGAACTTCATAAAGAGGATCTTCATCTTTCTAGCCGGTAATGTCTGAACAACTGCTCTCTCTAGAACTTTCCTGTAAATACAAATTATTAGAAGGTAAATTCCCTATGAAATTAAAAAGAAAAAATATAGTTGAAAAAATATTTTTACCTTGCTATATCACTATCATTAGATTTAACTAGGAAATCAATATAACAATACCATATATCCACCCGTTTCAGATAAGAACTGAGAATTTGCACAAACAGAGTTTGTGCTCTCTCTTTTTCCCTAATTTGTTCTCCATAATCGCAAACCTTGCCATTATAGATGGCATAGATTTACATCTGTAAAATTTATATTATATTAGTATTTTATTCTTTATGACAATTTATTTCTGTTGTGTACATACATTCAGATGCTGGCAAAGATTGCAATGGTCTCTGCATAATATGCCTCGATTTGTCCCTCAAACCCATTTTTAGCAACCCTTCTCCACAATTAAATCATATCTCGGGAATATATTTAAACTTCGCAATTGTCACGTAAACTTCAGGGTTGGATGATAAGAGAAAAGAAGGCTGAGTCGTAACCCAACTATTAACTTCCTTTTATCGAACTTTATTATAAATTTAGCACTTATAAGAAATAGAATGACACTGAACCGGAGAAAAGGGCTGCGCAAGAACAGGAACTAGAACAAGAACTGCTCGAACTGGCTGAAGTTTCAGCATATATGCGGTTTGGTTTGAGGATATTGAGGGGCTCGGTATAGGTTATGATGTGGAAAAGTGTCCGAAGGTCGGGTGTCGATGTCTTATCTATGATGTAGGTTGAGATGTGATTGATGTCACGCAATTATGGTATTAATTGTTTTCTCTAGTTCCATCTGCTTGCCAGCCTCGGCATAAAGAATCAACATGTGACTGTACATTTTCAGTGAGTCGTTAGACCTCACTGACTCTTGAAAAACATCATTAATGATTCAGGAATCCCAAATTTCCATTCTAAATTCAACCAAGCCTTCCAAACGTTTAATTTTTCCTTTTCTTCCCTGAAATTAATCGTTTTATCTATTTCTTCTCTATTTCTTTCTCTATTTCTGTTGTCTGTAAATGGTATGCCATATAATGTAACCATACTATTGAACTGTCTGAACTAGCTAAAACTAATCTGTCGAATCGATCTACAGAATTTGGTAACTGCTTATTGGCGAGTGCTTCTTCTCTTTGACGAATTTCACGTTCCTTATGCCTATCTTGTTCTCAAAGTTCAGCGGCACTTAATTTCCTATTTCTCAGATTTGGTTTTTCCTCTACTTCATCTTCACTATCGCCAGATGACTCTTTATCCCGAAGGAGAGTTAAATTAGGGTTGCCATCCCAGAAAAATCCACACGCAGATATCCTTGGCTTCTGCTCGTTATCCTTATCATTATTAACATTGCTAACTGCATATTTCAAATCTTTTTCGGAAGGTTCGGTGTCTTCCAGTTTAATCTTTTCTTCTCCTGTTTGTTCAACACACATTCTCTTTGAATATTTCTTTTCTACATCTTTCTCTGGTTTTTCTTTGTTTCCTTTCCCTTTGTTTTCCATCTTTGGTACTTCCCGTAACTTTTCAATTTTTATTTTTTTAGCTTGTACCGCGTTCTCTTGATTTTGTTTCTTTCATTCTAAGTTATTATTATCATCCGATTTCTCTCTCACACAATATTTCTTTTCAAATGCAGATTTTATGACACAGAGAGGCATAATATCGGATTTTTGGGGAATTTAATGAGGCGTAACATTTAATTTTAGAATGAATAGTATAAGTTGTTAGATCTGGCAGTAAATCATTTATGTGACGACGTACAGGTATCGCAGCTAAAGTTCCGTTACCAATAGCTTGTATGAATATCAAGATAAACCAATTTGTGACCATTAAGATTCTACCACGTAGCAATTTACCGCCAGGGAATTGTATTTACTTATTTTGTTTGGTACTTATTTTATACATTATTGACGATAACGTGGTCAATTCGACAAGCTCGTGTACACAATTTTTCCATATAATCGTTCCAGAAATTTTGTCCGCTATTTTTTTATTCTCAGAGTAATGATCCTTAGACACTATACCTAGCAAGTTATTCTGCAATTGAACAACCAAACAATCAGCCGTAATTTTTTCAATCTTACAAGTAACTCTCTGCCGTCTGTTTTTGTAATATGAATTCCTTGAAGGTTCTACTAATTTATTAAAATACAGGATCATTGAATCCAATGCTGCCACCATTCTACTTTTAGGATCAGATAGATCATCGTATATTTTCTTTAGCGACAATGCTAGTTCTAATTTTTGTTCTTTCTTGTTAATAGAAAATATCTTTACCAATAAAATTTGGTTTGTGTGCAGTAGATTAAAATTACTAACGTTACTATAGGACTCATACCCAAATGGCGTACATTCTGCAACTGGTAAAATTAGTCTTATACCATCTGGCTCCATATCTTTGATCGTACAAAGTATACAATCTCCTATTTCCAGTTTTTCAAAATTCCTGCATCTTCCTTGAGTTACAAAAGTTCTAGTTAAAATTAAATTGCGATCGGGTAGGGGAACCAGACTGCCTGGCACGGCGGCTTTGGCGACGAGGCGCGGTGTGACATGGCCGCACACCGCTCCATTAGGGGATGTACTCTGCGGGGGGGGGGGTGTCGCCGCACCGGTTCTCGGGCCCCTTTCGATCACAGCCGAGACGGTCATCGTGGAGGTTTTAGTCGGTTGAAGTCCGGCACTACCACGCCGCTTTCCCCAGAGGCAGCTTGGTGTCCGTGCGGATTTCCTCCACATTAATAAAAAAAAAGTTAAAATTAAATTAGGTACTGTAGCAAATATAAGAGCTGAAAGTGTATCACCAGGAACATATTTTGATGTTAGTAGAGCTGCAATCTTCATACAAGGTGACATGTAGCCAGCTGGTAAAAGTCCTGTACTAACAGTTTGTCCTTCATATTTACTGATTCTTAAATGTAATCCCTGAGTGGATGATTCTATTATTGTGCCTACTACTTCTTCACCAATATCGAATGTTGCTTTTTCAACTTTTATGTCTTGATTAGCCACATTTAGAGTTATTTTCTCGAATCTGTGTTCACTGTTTGAATTTTTACCAAAACTGTTTGTCCAATTGAATAGTTCCAATTTACATTAGATGTTTCCATCTTGAAAACAGTACGTGGAATCCAACCTTTAACATCCCCGAAAAACTTTACCAATATTCCACGCTTATGTATTTGAATGATAGTTGCGTGGTGTTTTGAGTCAATTTTCGCGTCTTGTATGTTTGCTACATAAATGGGCAAGTCACTCGTTATTAAAGACCTTTTCAAAGTGAGATATACTTTTTTCGGCCTATATGAACGAACAAGACTCTTGCTTCTACTTCTTTGTCGATTTTCAACTTTTTTAAGAAACTTAAACCTTCATCAGATATATGATCTGGTGCAATTTGACCATTAAATTTACCAAGTTGTACATTAACGAAACCATTCACTTTATCAATATTTGTAATCTTTACATTTGCCACGTCGCCAGGTTTAAATGTTATATAGTAACTAACAACGTACATATTTTATAAACTGGGACATACAACTGTTTAGTGTAATGGTCGGGGTATCTCCGTGTACTCTCTAAGTCACAGGTTTAGTAATTTCGAAGGAATATTAAATTGAGTTATTTAAGATTCAATTTCAACGAAGTAAGAGTCTAATCCTTCTCATTCACGCAAGCGAGAGAGCGGGAATCAAAGACTAATGTAAAATAATGCCTAACATAATGCTAATGCCTCGTACCATATAGTTGCTGAAACTTTTATGCTTCATACATAGACAACTGTTTTATTATAAATATTAATAATAAATATTAATTAAATAAATATAGATAACAATGACTACTATAGGTTTTATATATGAAGTATTAGACCGAACGAAGTATGAAACATACAAGATATAGTACTCGTTATAACATTTATAATAAAACAATCGTCTACTTAAATTTCCTTTTTTCAATTTATAAAAATATGAATTTGCACAAACACCAGCACTCTACTTATCATTACTTCCACACAACCTTCTCTTTCTAAAATTCAGATTTTCGTAACTGCAGTTAAACGTGACACCCACATAGGCACACATCATTCTTTTGTATTCTGCTACAATAGCACTTACTATAGTTTTGCTCGTAAACAAACCTGAAAGGCGTGTAATCGACAAAAAATCATTTATAAGGTCGTTTCTCTATTTACCCTTTCGAAACGTGTATTGTTTTTGACACGAAAACGCGGCGCTCTTACAATTCGCCAGACCTATTATTCTGACTGCCAGTCATTCGGCTAATCCGTTTCACATTTTTATCCGCCATTCTTCGCACGCTGTACACTCTCTCCCGTAATCACTTTCCACCTTGATCGATCGTAAGTGAACCGCGTGTTCACACACTAATTTCCTCCTTTTCTGTTAGATTTCCTCCTTTCGTCCTGTCAGACTGCGTGAGAACCGAGAATTCACGTGTTTCAAATATTCATGACTGGATGGAAAATATCCATGAGGCTGGACATTAATTCAGTTCGGTTTACAAAAATAAAATTATAATTAGTTCTTTACTGATTACTCGACATATTACCAAGATTCTGTTTACCATCCTATTATTCTAACTCAATCTAATAGGGTAATAGTAAAATAATAGTAAAAGGGTAAATATAGTAACACGTTAAGTACAAAATAATATTTTAAAATGGTACGAATTCCTTAAAAGGCATATCGGTCAATTCCATTATAGAAAAGTGCGATGTAGTAAGGATGTTACAAATACTAATTTTTAAATTTAGTCTAGGATTTACTATTATTTGTATCGTATTGTTGCGTGTATTTTTATGGGCGTAATATATTTAATTAAAACGCACTAGAAACTAATACCGGCACATTATGTAAAGTTTGTTTCAATCAATGATAACGTTTCGTCGTCGAGTTCTCGCCGCATCTTGCGCGACTGTTGATCACGTCTAACTCATAAAAGTGAATTCTGCGAGATTATCCATAATTTGAAAACACAGTCCTCACGGTGATGCTCACATGGAATAATATCCTGCGTTGGTGTGCGCCAGTCGCGAGATCCACGCGCCCTTCCCGCTCGATCGATACCTAAATTTATTATGTCCCACTTGGCACCGTAGAACCGTGGTATGTTACCGCCATTACCAGTTTTGACTTAGTACCATTCAAAACTTCACCGTAATGAAACTGTTCCTGAATCGAATAAAAGACTGATTCCGAATTGAACTGAGAAGTTTGTTCCTTTGTCTGAGAGGATTGCGCGTGATTTTCCGAAAATGGGAATTAAAATCGTTGCAAAGACATCTGCTATTGTTGTGGCTCCGGTGTTCGGTATCGCAATAGATATGCAGTTTTGGTTTTGGTTGTCTTGTATTGTTGATATGTGGCAAGTTCTTCTATATATTATCTGTAATAATCATCAGTTGTGGAATTTTCGCTCTTACCAACTTTTGTATCTCGCAGCTTTTGCTTTTTGTGATTAATTCTTGTACATCGTTTTTCATTCCTCGCCATGAATATCTTATTCTGAAACATCTTTAGGTTTTGGTGATTCGTTTGTTTACTGCTATGTGTTTCTTCTATGAACTCTTTTCGAATATCCTCTGGAGGTGCTATATTTGTTTCCGTATATGGAGTAATTTCGACATTGGCGCTCTTGAGTATTTTGCAGATGACAGTTTAGTATTTCTGAATGATGGGTTAATTCTTTCCCGATGACAATATAACGACTATTGTTCTCGTTTTCTTGAGTATAGTTTTCAAGTTTCGTAATACTGTGACGATATTTTCGTCCTTCAGTTCTTCAAAGATATATTTTATGACAAATTTATTTTAGATTCATGGAAAAGTTCTGAACGGCTGAATGGTAGTGATGATTATTTGTCCTTCCTGCGGATTTTCCTTAACAGGTGACTCTTTTCCAAGTAACCGACGTCAGCAAGAATTCTTCCCCTGACATCTTTTAAGTAACAATTTACGGACTTATTAAATGTACATATTAAATGTACATCTTTTTCCATTATAGCGATAAATATTTCTCCGGATATGTTTATTTTACAGAGCTCGTGGTTGTCTTCTCCTTTCTCGGATTATGAATCTTAGGATAGTGATATATCCGTATCAGATTCTTAATAATCGGGAATGATACTTCTCAACTGCGTTCAAGCGCTTTCCAGAATTTGTGGAGTCTATATTCTTATAGGCTGAGGAGATAGACGAGATTGCAGGCTTTGATCGCGTGATTTCTCTATTTCACTCAATGGGTTGGAATTTTCAAGTGAAGTAGCTTCTTCGGCTTCTCCTTTATCCAATGTTATTGGATTTCTTTGTGAATTATTAGTATTTTATTTATTGTTCAGACTTAACGTGAGATGATTGTTGGCTAGTGTTGAATGTGCTATTAGCGTAAATGAATCGTATGAGTTTATAACGCCTTCCATGTGGATTTGAGGAACGGTGCACCAACGTCTTTTGTTGTTGTGTTGGTTGCTTCCTGGTGAACCTTTCCTCTTTCTACGGATAGACGTGGCGCTGTAATTGGGCCTTCATTCGAATTGCTAGGAGGTACGCTCTATGTAAACCTTCTTTGATTTCGTTCCATTACTTAAACACGATAACCGGTTTATCTTGGATAAGTGCGCTTAGAATTCCTTATCTTTGCGAGAGATTAAAAGAAGACCACTGAATTACGAGACAGCACGATTGCGTTCTTGTTTCCTTTTCCAGGTTCGAGTACAATATTTCATTTGTACTCCAGCGACATTAATTTCCATTTAATGGAAATGGAATCTTTGACTGAATATAGTTAGACTAAAAGTCGATAGTGAGTAATGAGTGCAAATTTACGAACACAAAAGGTCGGAAATATTGCGTTGCATATATCATAGCCAGGCATTCCTTCTCAGTTCCTGGATAATTCTTTCCGACATATAGAACCGGTAAATCGGGACCAATTTCATCTTGGCTCAATATGGAGTTTCCTTGGACCTGGATTGATACCGTCGGCAGAAATTATGTCCTAAGTATGTAATTTCATTACGCAGAAATTCCCTTATATTGGTTGGAAAAGTAAATCCGCGATTTTTGAGATCATTCAACAATCTTTAAATTTTAACTTCCTATAGAGATGAAGAGTAGACTACTGTATCATTCAAATAATTTTGAATTTATATTTCATTGAATTAATACTTGATATATTAAACGTTGAAACTCATTCGCCAGATTAAAAATTGAGAAATACTTTGTACCTCTCGGTTGGTCCAGAGTTTCGGTAATTTGAGATAGTGGATACTTGTCGCTTTGTTTTTTTCGTTCAGTGCACGAAAATTAATTATCATGCGCCAATATTCAGTGTCATCGGCATCCGATATTTTCGATACAACCCATAAAGCGGAGTTATACTGTGAAGTGGACGGTCTAATTATTTCTTGGAGTAACAGAGCTTCAAATTGATGCTGTATCTTCTCTTGATTCATCGGTGGGTAGCGGTACTGCCTAGTATATATTGCAATTTCGGCTGTTACATAAATCGAGTGGTGAATTTTTCATTCGTTATACCTTACAACTTTCGCAAGTAACAATTTCCTTTATCATTTGGGATAACAATGATGTTCCAAGTGAACAACTTTGGTAGGACAAGTATCTGTAGATACAGTAATATAATCTCTATTTGTCCCACCAAAATTGTATTTGTAGATACAGTAATACAATATCTGCCATAATACATTGCCGAATATTAATGCCACTTGCTATATGCATATTGTCGGGCTTTTATTGAAACGTTTCGTCAGTGCCTTGCCCGGACAAACATTCAATCTCTGAAAAGTAACTAAGCAGGCACGCCTGCGCAGAGTGCAAAAGGTGGAAACCCCTGACCTCGAAACTAATTATTTATTTATCAAAAGTAAAATTATTAGAGTGATGTTTAATATCGTATAGTATTAGTATCGGTATTAATGTCTATTACTATGTATTAATATTAATTTATAGTATAAGTACACAGTGTTAGGTTTTCCACTAGTATATTACGTATGGTAATAGTATGTATCTATATATGTACTACTCTATGTATTATACATACGTATATATATCTATATACATGTGCATAATATAAGACAGTAGTATATATACATATATTATGAAAGAATAATAGATAACATTACCTTAAGGATAAATATCTTATCTTTTTAATATATACATGGAATATTTTTTTATATAGATATATAAAATTGAATCATTTCAACATATACCAACAATACCATTTTAATACATGGATTATCCTCAGTAACTGTGGACAGCCCTTTATCGCCTGACGTATTGTAGTTACCAAAAATTTGTTACATAACGATTGCATAATAAAATTAGGGCATATTTTTGACAAAGACTAATTTGTTTACACCATTATTCCCCAAGATATGAAGGTAAAGTTCAATTCAACGTAAAGATGAAGATAAAACCAAAATGGAGCTATATATTTTTCTTGACATGATTCGATAGTGCCTATTTTACAAGATGCAATATTTGATACGTGGCACTTCAGACGCGAACAAAACCACCAGCCGCTTTTGACCCACTTGAGGAATGTTTTCCCGCAAAAATCATTCAATTTATTAGCACAATATCTCAAAAATTAATTAAAATTGGTAATATACATGAAAGGTTAATGAGAGAATTACATATATTAAGTTACTGTTTTCTTACAACCACAGTTGAGCAAAATTTGATTTATCTATTAAATAATAAATAACAAATTAAAATAGCATATTAATTCTGAATAAGAATTAAATTTATTCTCTAAATAATAATCGTTTAGACGATACCAAAAATAATTTATTTATTATTTCTTAGTTGTAAATGAAATTTTATTTTCTATTTGGACAACAAATTTTATTTTCTAGTCCGACAACAAATGATAATATATAAATATGTTTTGTTTTTGTCGTATCTGTCTNTATTTGTACAATGAAAAAATCGTATAATTAATATGGTTGTTTTTCAATAGACAGATCGCAGTTCATATTATTCTTACCTAATATTATTAAAAATTACAAGTTGTAATTTACAGCGATCTTTCTGATTGAAATGTGATATTTATGTGGAAATAAATTTGCTCAACGACCGATAAATAACAAATAAAAGTAATAAATAAAAAAATAAAATTGTATTTCTAAATAACAATTAATCTCATTATATTAAACAATGTCTTTAAACTTGTCCAAATAACTATTTGAGCGTTTCACGTCGATTGCGCGAAGCAATTCGAAGAATTTGTGAAACGATAACTTGTAGAAATTGTACTAGGATAGCTCATGAGTCACTACTGACTCGGGAGTTTCTCGCAAACAACGGCATTTACAGTCACCATATTCACCTGCTCTCTCCATTGCGATTATTTGTTATTCTCCAGAATGAAAAAATAAAACAAAAATCGTTATGCTAACTATGCACTATAGAAGAAAGTGCTTTCAGAAATGTATTAATGACTGAAAGACACGCTGGCAAAAATATATTGTATTCTGTTGAGGTTGACTGATGAAAAAACGAGTGGATGAATTTGTAATAGAAAAATATATTGAAATAAATAAAGGTATAAGTATAAGTATTATGTTAATAATAAATAAGTATAAGATTATGTTGATTCAGATCCTTACTCTCTTTGTGTTACAATACAATAGAATCGATAGGGAGCACATTCATATATTTAAAGCAAAAGGACATTATCAAGAAAGTTAACCTTATAGCTTTAGCTAAAGGCTACAAGGAACATAAATAGAAATCTAGTTATTAGTTCCTTTGTTCCTAAACCTTGTAACCCAAAGCACAATGTATATTCAAGGATATAATAATATGGACCTCTCCTTATTTAGAATTATATTGTTTCACTAAATTCTATTTTCTGCGTAATAGAGGTCTCTAGGTCACGGATATACATAAATAAAGATGTATAGTTTTTCTTGAAGTAGATACTTCAACATATTCAAAGGAAATAACTTAAATATAGACGAAGAAATAAATATTTTCTCAAATAAAAAAAAATTCAACGATCTTTTTGATCACGTAAAAAATGATATGCAGCTAGGTAGAGTTTCAGAAGAAAACTCTGAGGAAATTGTGAAAGGAAAATATCTGAGACATGAAACGTATTATATAAAATATACGTTATATATTCTATTTTGGTTCATATATGTAATATCAGACCCGGAGGAACTCCCAAAATGTAGTAACAATCCCGGACGAGCCCCCAAGAATGTACTGATATTAGTGATTTATTTAAAATAAATGAATTGTACAGGTGTTGATTAGACAGAAGAACGATGGTTGTTTAACATGAACTAGAAACTAATAACATAATAATAACTCGACATAATTTAAACAACTCAATGGTTCATTTGCAAAACTGAAACAAACCACACTCTTTCGACAACGCATCTCGCACTCTCTGACTTCTCGATGCACACCGTCTGATTTCTCGATCCACTCTGACCTCTCAACTCAGACTCTCAATTCATACTCTCTTTGTCTTTTCTCAGACCCTCTACGCACGTGTCACGCAGCTGCTCGTGGCCAGGGTCACGTAGGTCTTCTTTTTTTTACGAAACTATTCACTCGAAAGAACCGATGATACATTGATGAGCCCAACGGCGTCTCGGCTCTTGCGGCACTGTTTATAGTTCACTCGATGTCTCTTTTTGGCCTTTTCCACGATACTACATAAATTTCCTTTATATTGTCGCTTGTAATGATCGAGTTTATTTTGTTGATCGGTGATTCATCGTCTTATTCTGTTTTTGCCGAGCACCCGCGTTTTTGTACCTTGACGACAAACTCGACCTAGGCAGTTTTTGCATTACCTTGATCTAGACTTTAGAGCACAGACTTACTCATACAGGAACCCGTCTGTTTTTGCCGATCGACTAAAAATCTTCAACTGTGTGTGAATACGGTTAATGCTTCTGAATCATTTTATCCTACTCTCACCTACGAGTAGCCGCAAGTTCGGCTACTTTTACCCTACGAACGTTCTTCACTGACTATGAAGGAAGTGATTTTTCGCCAGTTCGACTCTGTAAATTTAACAACACATACGTCCATTAGTAATCAATTTTGTAATTTTGATCGCTATATACAAGAAACAGAAGATAAGGGATAATAATAAGAATTTGAGTTGGATTTTGCCATCCAATACTGATCCATAGCCTGCAGTTGTTCCGACAATTTTTTACGAAGATCTCGGAATCTAAGGCAAACCACCGCACTGACTATATGTATAGGAAAAAGTTGTTCAAAATGTTGACTTTTACAATGCATTAACACGTTCAAATCTACCTGACCCATCGGTTGGCCACAATCTTTACTTCTATCTGACGGTGTAGGTCACCGGTGATTCATGTCATTTACCCTTCGAATTTTAATTTATAAAAATGTAATTTAACCAAAACTAAAATAAAACTCAAATGTTATCGCAGAAGACTAAATAATGACATGTAGTGTTTACTTACAAAAATAAATAATTTCAATTGTACAGAAAATATGCAGCTTATTCAATGTAAATAATTTAAAGCAACAAGTATTATTCAAATAACAAACTATGAATTTTTTCAATGTATGAGGAAAAAAGTGTAGCTTTGTTCTTACAATCTGGACAGTAAAAGTTAACATGTTTGCTATGTTTTACATAAAGTAAATTGTTGACTTTATATCATTTCCTCTCCCTATTTTCTTGCTTAGGGAACGATAGTGTTCTTTTCATCGTTTTATTGTGGTCACATTCTTCAAAGATATGTTTCTCTTGTTCGATGGGAATGATGTTAAAGATTTTTTTCAGTTAACAAATCGTCAATTATCTTTTCGCGAAATTCCAAGATACCAAATTTTGTATCTTCACCAAATTTTGTATGTAGGCACCAGGCGCTTACCAACACCGCAAATAACTTCTATTAACATCTTTCTTTCATCAATTCATTGTTTTTCTCAAAGAGTTATAATAAGCCGCCATTTGATCGGGAAAATCGACTCCTTTTTTTGCTTCATTGTAGCTCAGTATAACATTTGGCTTTTTGCAAGGTTTTTCTTCTCCTAGTAGGGGTTTGTAGAGAATATTTGTGAGACTAGCATATAGTTGATATAAGCACAAATCTCTTGTCATTTCATATAAAAAATTTCATTTGATTGAATGCTTCATTTATAAAAATTATAAAAACAATTTTGTATTCACTAGACACGAATTTCAATAACTGCACTGAACTAGCAATTAGTATTACACATGCCCTGCTTATCAGAAACTAAACAAACAGCAAATCACTGATAACGAAGGCATAAAATGAAGACACGTATAAGCTCGCACTGACCCATTATGCAGAATATCAAAATGCGCCCCGGCTTGTTGAAAAATCATTGAAACCGGGAGAAAGTAGGTTGCCTACAAGCTCGATCATTATCATACATTTACTTGTGACTTAATTTCCGAGTTTCTGAACATTTTTTTGTGGAATAATATCAAGTAGCAGAAGCAATTGCTATAGCTAACACTCATACCGCGCTGAATACACTCGTTCTCGTTACAATATGTTTCTTCCGCAAAAAGACACAAAAGACAAACACAGAAGAAAACACAAAAATGTATTGGTGGATACCGAAATTATAAAAAAGAAGGAACCGCAAAACGTCACTAGCGACCAATCTCTCTTCTTGTAAAATAAGTGTCCTTACCTCCCCTTCCCCTCCCTACCCTCTCCGCCATCAGCCCTCTTTCCTCAAACCCTCAACCTCAGAAAAACCAACAAATAAGCTACCGATTTGTACAGTTTTATCATCAAATTTTCAAAACAACAGGAAAAAAAGCCAATATCGTATAACAGTACGCTTCTGAGCAGTTTTAATACAATCAATTACTGCAATGTAAAAAATATGTAAACTCTACACCAAATACTGCATGATTACGTCGTACCGTCGCGTTAACGATACATTTGCCAGAATCACTTCTTAACCAAAATTCTATTTATTGAGAATGTAATAAATGTAATTTATATTTCTTTGGGCATTAAACGTTATGATTAAAATAATATTAAAAAAAGCACTCGTTCTCGCCCGATCACGAAAGTTAAGCAGCGCTGGGCACGGATAGTACTTACATAGGTACCACTTGGGAACTCCGTGTGGTGCTGGCTTTTTTATTTTTTCAATTTTTTTTACTTTCTTTAACAATTTATTTTTAATAATCTAAGCACCGGGAAAAAGAAATGCTTTAGTATTACGCGACTATTACCACACGTTCTATCATTGCCATTTTTACATACATTTACGTTTTTTTAAATATTCTCTTTTTTTTCTACATTAAAGGCAAATAACAAAACCAGTTATTTCAACCGACGCTCATATCGCGTTGAGTCCACTCGTTCTCGTCCACTTATATGCATCCAAATCCGCGAAATACCATACGTACTTACTAAAGGGTATAGAAAATAACTTCTCCGAGATAGAAATACTCGCAGATCTGCAAGCACTACAGATGACCTACGTCCAATTTACAAAAGTTTCGCATTTCTTAACAAAAAGATCGATAGAGAACAATGTATTGCTCCCAATTTACATAGTCCAAGTGTCCCCACAAAGCAATATTAGTAAGCTACTAAAGATTAACCGTGTAAATTACTTTAGGGTAAAGTGGGAAAAAATCAGAAAAAATAACACAATACCACAAATGCCAACTATTAGGGCACACCTCACAAAACTGCAATCTTAACTACCGATGCGTAAAATGCATTGAACCCCACGGACTTGGCGAGTGCAAAATAAAAAAAGGAGATGCAGTAAACAAAGACAAAATTTAAAAACTACGGACATCTTACGTCGTACAAAGGATGCCAAAAACTCGTGGAACTTCGTAAAAAACTTAGCGAAAGATTAATAAATCAAAAGAATCAAAAAAACAATTGAATTGCTCAAATAAACTGTAAATTCACCCCGGAATTAAAGTTCTCAGATGGTGTTACAGCACATGAGACAATCCGCACGCCATTCCTCGTTGTTTGGCCGCCAAAGGCCCACGTACCGTTATTCAGACCCTCATTAAACTTAAGGGCCCACCATAAAGTTAATACTTTTAACTTAGTCTTGTTAACTGGAAGGAATCTCCAATCCTGTAAGTGTCTCCGATTTATGGAAGAACAGTCCTTAGGTTTATTGTTCGCTCTTAAATAATTACGGAGAAAACGGGTATTTCCGTAACGGTAAAAGCGGGTTTTTCCCATGAACAATGCCATCCACGAGCCACGTTGGTATGAGGCTTCCTCCACCTATTCTCATTCATTAACGTTGGTTATAACCAATGGGCATCGCGGATCGTTACCCTCACTTTCCTAACGAAAAGTGTGAGCAACGAATCCGCTTTCTTCGTACTTAAAACCCACCCATGCCGAGCTTTCCTCCGTAGTAACACGAAAGCGGAAAAGGAGTCAAATAACAGTCGCCAAGTCGAAAAGAGTCTCAGTCCGTTCTCACTCGTAGTTTGGCAGTCGACATACTCCCAATTTTTTTTCTATTTATTTAATTTGCACTTTACAATTTGTCCAGCTGGACATTTGGTAAATTTTTCTAACTAAATAACATGTGGATGGCTATCCCCAGCGGGATACCATCTTTGAGTTTGTTTACTAGGTTATATCCTTTGTGAGATCTGCTGGGTGTTTCCTTTTCAGTCTTCTTTCTATGCTTGCTGTGTTGATCGTTTCCGCAGCCAGCCGATTTGGGTGTGTTCCTATTCTTTCTCTGTACCTTCCCGCGCATCTGCCAATCTACTCCTTGACCGTTGGTATTCCCAGGTCCTTCCGAATATCCTCGTTTCTAACGTACCATGGGGCGTTTACTATTGTTCTAAGAATTTTAGCTTGTATTGTCTCTATTTTGTTTATATGGCTCAGTGCTGCTGTCCCCCCTAGTGGTATTCCCTACGTCCAGATTGGTTTTATGGTCGTTTTGTATATTTTTAATTTATTTTCTATGCTTAATTTGGATTTTCGACTTATTAGCCAATGCATTTGTCTCCTTGTTGTCAGTATTTTGTCTATTATTGTTTTAATATGCTGTTTCCATGCGAGTTGTGTATCTATGTGGAGTCCTAGGTATTTGACTTGCCTTGTTTGTATTATGTGCATGCCGTTCAGTAGGATGTTTGGTGGCATCTGTTTTCGCAGTATGAATGTAATATGGTTGCATTTGTTGGGGTTTGCTTTTATTTGTTTAACTTGCAGCCACTTTTCTATCTTTGTGATATGTTCTTGTAGTAATGTGACTGCTGTTTCCGGGCTAGTGTGCCTGACTAGTACAGCTGTGTCATCCGCGAATGTCAGTAT